>VNKC01001270.1:0-15220 GCA_008042775.1 Drosophila pectinifera | reverse complement strand
CAGCATTTGCACCCCTTTACAGCCAGTGAGGATTACAAAAACAGTGGTTTTATTTTTATTTTTGACTTGGAAAATATATCTTTATATATATATAAAAAAGGGTTGAAACTGTTTCTTTTCTTCCGGTTAATTAAATAGTATTTTGAGATAATGAATATGTATATGTATCTTACAGGAAATGTTTGTTATTCTCTATAAATGGTAATCAAAATATTCGCATAACAATACAAATATGTTATTAACATTTGCCTACATTTATTTATTGTTAAAATTATTATTTTATTCTATATATTTTCTCCACTTTCTGCTCCACTGTGCGGCAGATACGGCGAAAAAATTGTAGAATCCAAACTCTTCCGCCGCGGCCGAGAAAACACAAATCACGGGGAAATGCAATAACAAAGGGAACCCTCTGGCCGCCGAGTGTTCAAGTTATTTGCGGTTTATGTCCTTGTTGCTGCTCCTTTATTCATGTCGCTGAGGCGACAAAAAGGACCTTAAAGCCAATAAAACGATTTTTTCGTCTCTATCTATGAATTGTAAATGCCTTGCCGAAAAAGGACAATTGAAGTGGCCGCCGCGTCCGCTGACAGCTTTGCATGGGACCCAGCCCCGTCCCAGTCGCGATTTAAGATAATAGTATCATCAACACCACTTCAGGGTACACCCCAACCCAAAGTCCTTGGAAGGAGGAGGGCTTGTCTGGGTCTGGGGTCTAAGGACTTGGTGTGGCGTAGGCGTTGCTTGGGGTCCTGCCCAATGGCTTCGGGATTTGGTTTCGGGCTTCGATGATAACAACTTTGAAGGCTAATTTGCATGGACCCCAGGAGGGGGCAGGGAAGGGCCAAGAAAACTTAAAGCATTTGCAAGTTGCTTTCGCATTCAGTGACAGATTTTTCACGCATATTTAAAAAACATTTAAAAAACCATTAAATGTTTTTTGAACTTTTTTCTTCGCAGCTTTTTCTGTTGTTGCCGTCTGCATCACACCCCTCATTTTTTGGGAATTTCTCCTTTTTTTTTATTTGTTTTGCAGGGCTTTCACGGGGTTTCATTGTTGTGGTGGTTCCAGTTGTGGCTGCCTTGGCGGTGCTCTCTAATCTTTGCGCCATTTATTTACACTTGATTAACACGCGACTGACATTTGTTTGACTTTTTCCTCTGTGAGCCTGAAATTAAAATGCGAAACTCGCTTCGCACAAAAAATGCAAACAAATAGGGGATCGCCGCACTTTTGGGCACTCTTTGGTTGGTTTTTTGTTAAACAATACCATATTTGAAAGAATATTAACCATAAAAATAGCATTAGGATAACTCCTTTGCCATTGATCGACAAAAGTTTTAAGTTTAGATACATTTTCTTTATTGTGTAAGAGTTATTGAATTTAAAATATAAGTACAATCAGCGAAATAAATTTTAGTAATTGTAGCAGCCAAAGTTATTCCATAAAATGGTTGAAACTCAAGAAGCTCTTTAATAACAAAAAGTAATCTTGACATTCTGGAATCTTTTTATTAAGAGGTAAAGATAAATACCCAACGGAAAAAAAGAGTATATTTATATGCAAAGAGCCCCGTGTGACACATTTGTTGTGGGTCCGGGCTCTTTGCCTTTTTGGCTTCTGCTTCATATTTTTGTGGTACGAAAATTATTCATTTGTGGAAAATTGTGACGTTGGTCGGTCCATGGCCGCAGGCCAAACTGATTAATAAACCAAACGTCAAATGCGCACAATGGCCACGCATCACCGGAGTCAAAGTTTGAGCCATGGCCGGTGCCGGTGCCGGAGCAGAAGCCACCACCCCGTGGCATCCGGAGCGGGCCGGGGCCGGGGCCAGGACAAGGACCACGACCACAGCTGTCAACTGTGTATCACACACAGAGTGGGTGCGGGGTGGCTCTGTGACATGGGATGAGACGGAACTTCCTTGCAAGTGCAAGTAGGCCTCGGGTCGCATTGTTCTCGACTTGACTCTTTGCGATTCCAATTCCTTGCCGGCTCGGTTCGAGGGCGTTGGCATTGTCATCTGGTGGGTCACAGTTGGTTGCTATTTGGCCAGCAAATTATTTGCATATTAAAAAAAATCTCGTAACAATGAGCATTTGATTTTCTTTGTGAGATTTTCTTTTTTAAGGGAAATGGGAAGAAATTGTTTGCAGTTCAAGGTCAGTGCTTGGCATAAAACATACTCTTAAGGGGAAATTGTGACAGCGGCAGGAATTTAATTTAAAATATGGATTACTCCATAATTTTCTATTAATTTTAGGTATAAAAATGTTTTACAGACCTTTGGTTAGATGGTATTAATTTATTTTTATTAGTATGCATATTTCATGTTTTTAAATGTGTGAGTTATTTAATATATAAATATTTTTCCTTACATTTTATATAAATTAAAAATATTTCTAAAGGCTGCGTAAAATAAATGATCTGCTAATTATTTTGGTTAAATATAGTAATATTACATTAACCTTTATCTGAATGACTTTATATTTATACTTCCTAGGTATCATATTTGCGAATTTATATGAATACAAGTAAAAAAAACTTATAGAAGCATAATGTAGGATTTCTTGGGCAAAACCCCTGTACCACAGAGACTTCCTTATCAAAGTACTTCTCTGTCCGCAGTTTTATTAATTTTCTTTCACATATCATTAAGGTTCGAAATCGCGCCCCTAGACTTCCGAGACTGTCCCTGGGGCACCGAATCGAGTTCTGATTTATAAACATGAAGATTTATACGATTACTCTGTCAGATGCACGCCCACACACTCAAGGCGGTCATAAAAATGATAAAAAATATACTGTATTGTACTTGATTTGGGGAATTCCCATTCCATTACTGGGGCCACGTTTAATGGTTTTTGTTTATGGAGTGTTTAGTGGTCTTCCAATCTGAAACAATATAGGAAAGCACGCTTTAATATACGGAATAGCCAAATATCCTGCAGGCATCGTGCTGGTCAAACATTGCGAGACCATAACGAATTGTTGACTTCCCAGTGATATGATGAGGCAGAACGATTGGGGGATCATTTATCATTTATTTTTATAGCCATCATCTGCGAGGGTAGAAAATAGTTCTTGAAGAGTAGCTGGCCAAAAATTATTCAATATTTGCAAATTCCCTGTCCGCTTCGAGGCTCCCCCGAAAACCCTAAGAAAATGTTGCTCAATTTTCAAATTCAATTTGTCAATCATAAATTTCACGCTCTCTTAAAATAAATTTGCTGGCAATTGAAAATTTCAAGTGCCTGTGTGGAACAAGACTTTCCTTTCAATGTGTTGAAACATTTCGGTTTCTGCAACAATTTATGGGAAAACTTTCGGGCTCTTGGTCTGTCAGAGTTAAGCAGCGGCCTCTGCTCTGACACATGACTTGAATGTCAATGGGCACAGGACACACACCCCCAATGAACAAAAAATAAAAAAAAAAGGAATAAGGGGAGGGCCCAGGCAGAGTCCTTCGGCTCAGACAATGTCGCGTTAAATTTGCACAAGTTGACGGGAATTTTGCTACTTTGTCTGCCGCAAATTGTAAACTTCTGCTTCCTTTACTTAAGTTGGCCGAGGGGGTTACGCCTTCCCGGAACTCACACCCTCCTGGCCACATAAATAACAAAATTTAAGGACAAAATATCAATATCCACTTTGCGAGACGCCAACTGCATCCGAATCAGTATATTTTTCGGCAGCGGCAAGCGGGAAGGAGTCTGGACCTGAATTGGACACCGCCTGAGCTAACATTTCGCATGGCAAATGAAATTCTGTTTCTATTTCTCACTTTTGTTTCCCATTTTTTCTCCCTTTGTTATTTTTGCATAATTCCGATTCGCTGCTGGCGACAACATATTGCAAAGAAGTTGCCAAGTTGCTAAATTCGTCGCGTTGAAGTTTGTGAATTGCAAAAACCCTCGCAAAGTGAATTTAAATAAGGGAAGAGTTCTGACATAGCTCCCTTTAAGAATACAAATACTTAACATAGGTTGACTTTATTATTTACATTTAATTTTGTGTTTTAGATACTTGTAATATTATTTTGCTAGCTTTATGATCTATAAAAAAGATATACATAGGGAAGAGTTCCGAGATCGCTCCCTTCAAGAATAAAAATATTTAGCATAGGTTGTCTTGATTATTTGCATTTCATTTTGTGTCTTAAATATTTATAATATTATTTTGCTAGCTTTATGATCTATAAAAAAGATATTCATTTTTTCCTTTGCTAGGAATATGTATTTTTATGAACCCAAATTATTAAACATTACATTTAAATACAAATTTAATATCTGTAATGTCAGAAAGTTATTTTTTAAGCCTGTTAAAGCTTTTTTAAAATAAAAACCTGGCTGATGTTGACATAAAAGCTGAGGGCCATAATTTATATACGTTTTTTATTAATATTCCCGAGGAGCTACTGGCTGGCCAGGTCCATAAGCCAAATTTAATTTGTTCTCATATGACATTTACGGTCATATTCAAATAACTTCGTTTGTCATACTTCACTGGCTTTGATGTCCTTTCGAGCCAGGGGTTGAAGCTCGTTGCAAAATGGAAAAGGTTTCGCTAGATTAATTTAGGGTCATGCATATAATATAATTTTTTACGGTGGGTGGAGTGGGTGGAAAAAGGGGCTGCCTCAAGCCGCAATCAAGTGGCATAAAGAAGCTTTTCCATGTGAGGGAATTATTTATGGCTGGAAATGTCTTGAATGTGTCTCCAGAATTTAAATCCTTTGCTGGCATAGCGGAAAAATGATTTAATTTATTGCCTTCTTCTGGGAACATGTGTTACCAGAAACTTTGCCTAATTAGGGGTAATAGATCTTAAAAACTATATATGACTGGATGACGAGGGTGTGGATAACATGTGTGGTAAAAATTATATTGTTTAACTTCTTAGTTCTATTAATTATTATTATTTTTGTTACATGAAATTGATTGGTAGGTTGTCCCTCTTTACAATGTGATGCTCCTGTCTATCCTGAGGATGCTTCTTTAATACGAAGAATATTTTGGGTTCGTTTAGGTTTTTAGGAGAGGCGTCTTCCCTTTTTGACCTGAAAATACTTAAAAGCCGCTGCAGCAAGCCATTCATATGTTGCTGGTGGTCCATTCCTGGGTCTTCCTGGATAGGATTTTGCTTTACGGTTCTTATTTTGATAATTCGCATGAGCCAGTTTTCCGACTTGATCTCGTTCATACTGGCTTGGGGTTTTCTGGGTGCTTCATGGACGTTGTAAAAGGTCCTGTGCTGATCGTCAAACAATGGAATCTTAACTGGGGCTGGACAAGTCTGACTTTCCAGGAGCCTGTAGGCCCCACTCAAGCTCCAACCACATATTAGTAGGAGGACTCCAAAGTGATGATGACCTGACATTTTCAGCGTCGAAATTCAACTGCGGGACTCTTTACAGCGATCGAATTATTTATAAGCAGTTATTAAACCTTGAACTTGGCACAAGTCAAGCAGACTCGACAGCTGTAACAGCTGTCCACGCTTAAATAAATATTAATATTAATACTAAATATTTACAGGGGTGAATATGCGACGAATTATTCTCCTTCTGGGTCTGTCTGGCTGGATGGTCGCCAGTTCCAGACCACGTAGTTGCCATTTGTGGCAGAGACTCCCTCTGGCCTTTCCCCAACCTTTCCCCCGGGAGACCCTTTCCCATTCTCTGTGAATCACTGAAAGTGACACGCGTGCCCCTCCACACACACCCACGATTCCACACACAATTCCACACCCAATCCACCGCGAATTTGTGAATTTGGTTACCTCGTAAAGCCGAAACTGACACGAATTCGAAAAGCGTTTCGGGGCGAACATTAACACATTTATTCCCCATTTCGCCGCTCGTCCCCTGTCGCTGCCTGCCCGTCAAGTGTGGGTTGAACAATTTTTTAAGTGACTTCTTTATTTGCATTTAGAAGCGTTTAAAAAAAAGTCAACTGGGATTTGCGGGTGCGTTTATGTGAATATATTAACCGGGTTCCAGAGGCTGAAATGGTGGTGGGAAAAGTTGGCAAAGAAATTGGAGGTCTTACCAAGAAGGTAGCAGCGGTAAGAAGTGATAACAAATTCAATTTCAGGTATTTGGTATTTGGGAAATTCATTTTTAAGTTTAATAAAAATTAAAAAAATCTTCCTTATTTTTTTTGGAAAAGTCTGACTAAAAAATAACCATAACTAACCAAAACTGCCTTAATTTCAATTCGGAAAGCTTTTCTCTGTTAGATTTTATTTGGCTAATTAATCTGCATACCGACTATAAGAATAAACAAAAATAAAATTTTATTCAAATTTTGAAAATTTTAATGATGTAACCCCTTATAAAATTTTGAAAAATTGGCCAAAATTTTATTTCTAATTTTTTTATGTATTTTATGGTTAAATAATTGGAATTTTAACGGGGAATCGGAAAATACATGGCATTCGGCTATCATTTAATTTTTAGCCATAATATGCTCTCAAGAAGCCTTCAAATATACGAATTTTTCAGTAATTTTTTGGACAAGTCAGATTAAAAAATAACCATAACTTTCTTAATGCAGGATATCCTTACTATGTATAATCATTCAAGGAGCTTAATATTCGATCCTAGTTCTGTTTTTACAACATCTATTCCTTGCCGGTCTCTCTTCAATGGACTCCCGCTCCTTCATGGCATTTATTCAGAAGCTACATAAAAACTACTCCTGCCTGTCGTTTCAGGAAACGGCAGAGACTGCAGGAGACTTTCCATTACCCACTTAGATGAAATTGTTTCGTGTGCATTGAACATGATTTATTATGACACATAAACAACAGCTTAACTTCCGGGTAACTTGCACATATGCCGGTGGCCAGGGTCTAAAAAAATGAAGAAAAATGGCAGAGTGCCTGAGATATTGACTAAGAGCCCTACCACCTCAATGGCACTTACCTTTTCCGCTTATACGCCCCCAGCCCGGCCATAATGGTGACCTCCCAGCACCGGTTTGTCCCTGCTTTTCCTGATCCCTCTCCCATTTTATTAGCCAGCAAGTTGTTCCTTGGCCGTAACGCTGTTTTTTATGCAATAGAATGGGTCCCGGGTCTTGTGCTCACCCGTGCGTCCAGTGGTCATCGTTTCCCGGGTCCACCCACAACGAGTCCGAGTCCGAGTCCGAGTAGAACCATGTACGAGCTCTCCTCCTGCGGCCCTGCCCCTTTGGCCGAAAAAAGGGAAATTTATTGTTTTCCCCGGCAGTTTGAGTCAAATGTTCCGAGTGCCTCAGGTGCGCCGGACAAAGGCCACAAAGCTGGGGCGAGGGTGTCACTTTTGACATTTAAGATGCCGCACAATGGCCACTAATTTATACGCATCGCCTGCATGTGACAGGCGCATTTGTCGTCCCCGAAAACTTTCGCCACTTTTTCGCTCCTCGTGTCCATCCATTTGCAATTCCAATGATTTTTATGGCCTTGTGAATGCGTCGACGTCGCCTCCCTCGGTTGGTCACCAAAAAAAGGAGCGGAAAAAACTGTTGCATTGACAAATCTAATAAACAAATGACAGCAGACAGCCGGACAGCCGGACAACCTATGTGCAATTGATCGGCGGAGACTAAATTGCACGCATATGTGGCGGTGACGCGGGGGGAGTATCTAAACGAATGGAAATCCGAAGCATCTGGAAATGATACGGAGAATTAAATGGTATGGAATAATTCAAGTAAGCGCTTAAGGACTAGTACGAAAATATTACTATTTCCTGTCAACATCCTTAGGTGAAATACTGCCATGAAATACAAACTCTTTAAATTGATTGCAAAAAATATATAACAAGTATAGCATACTTTTAGGCTAAGAATGACATTAAGGCTTTGGTCTTTGAGTGTCTGGAGTACTTGATCTTAAAACCTTAAGGGTTTATTATCAATAAAAAATCAGTAATGTATCTGACTCAAAATAAAATAATGCTAAGAGTTAACCTTTTCCACAACAATGGTTAAAAATATGAGCATGTCTGCAAACTTGGCAGGCTGTAACTTATAAGGAAGTCAATTTTCAACGCCTAGGTATCATCTCCTTATAGCCTTTTATGAAGCCCCTCGACTCTGTGCTGGTTTCTTGGTTAATTGCTTGCAGCACATTGTTCAATTGTTTTATGGTTCATATGCATCTCTCTCACCGCCACTCACTTTGCCTAATTGGGTCGCTCATTACACTGAGAGGGCTAAAAGGATGGCTGGTGGGGCTGTCAGTCGAGTTCAGTCTTTGGCAGCAGCGTGCAACGTTCCAGTTTCAGGACTTCCCCTTGCTACCTTTCTGGGATGCCCTTTCTGAGGAAAACTTGGGCTTTGGCATACGTTTTGATTATTAATGTTATTGTTATAAATTATTTTCATTTATTTCTAGCCAAATACACCTTAGATCTTTGCCTGAATAAGCTTTTAATGGGTTTTAACTCTACAATACTGTAAGGGTATTCAGCACTTCGGTCTCTGTAAAAGCCTTCTTCCTTTGTGACCATCGAGTGGGCCGAGAAGAAAGACAACCATTTGACAGCTCCTTCTGTGACGCTTAACTGCTTGAGGTTTTTCGGTTAAATGCAGTGACGCCATGAGCCATTAGGGCTAAGTGATTTGTTGTTGTTCCCGCTCAGCGCTTAGCACCTTGCAAATTGCCAGCTCTCCAGGGCCGAGGCAGGGAGGTGGACTCGCCTTGGAGCAAACTAATTGTGCGGAAGCGCAGAACACTCTCCTCCTGCCAGACAGAAGGAGTCTGCTCCAGTTTCTGGCTGCTCAGTATCCTTACATGTTCGAAGGCCTGAAGCTTGAGGCTGGCGAAAGGCAACGTGTCAAAGTTTATGAAAATTCTGGGCGTCCTGCATTGTTGTCGTGGTCGAAAGTTTGCACAAAGTAAGCAAACTTTGCCAACTCAGATAGCAAGTTTCACAGGAAAGTGCGACCGAGTGCCATGTCTGCGGTGAGTGAGTGGTGTGTGTCGGTGGGATATTACACACTACATGCCGGGTGTGTAAGCTCATATCTGGTCATTGTTGGCTCTGTGACATCCCTGACATTTGGCTGATGGGAAATCTGATGTCAGCAAAGTGTGACTCCGATCCAAACAAGAACTTCCTGGTTGATGGTTGATAACCGAAGGGTTGTCGTTGTCCGATGTCATGGTCGTTGGAGTTTACTGGGAGAGTGGAGAGCCAGCAGGATGATGGCTTACTTGGACAATCCACATATTTAGCTGAGGTTTATATTACTACAAAAAATCATAGGTAATAAAGCCATAATTATTCTATAAAATATTCCCTGAGGCTGTACACATATGGATTCATATTCACATAACTGGAATTATGATTGCTTGATTGCGGAACCCTTTCCGGTTCAGTTATTAACCTATCAGGCCTGAGCTCCTTACCCTCAATAACACAATTTGGCTGAGGTCGCTCCAGCTCACCCGGCATAAAACTAATTGCCAGTCGTGACCGTAACTATCGCTCCCTGTTCAACCACCAACCACTAAAAGTCAAAATGCAAATCCGAAAATCACTTCCAGTTATGCCCTCGACAACTTTCTCTAATCATATGCAAGAGTAAGAATTAATCAATGATTTACAAGAACAATACGTGTGCACATGTCGCAGAGGCGGCAGAGCACCGCCGGGCAGGGCGGTTCCGAGTCACTCCCACTCCCAGACCCGCTTCCAGACCCAGGCCCAGACCCAATCTGGACGTGGCCAACACCCGCTTGTTAGAGCCGGGCCACCCACTGCCCCCGGGTGTCGGTTTTTCGGGCAGAGACAGGTCAATGGGAGAGCAGGCAGCAGGGACTCGAGAACCTGGCTCCGGTGCAATGAGCAAGAACACAAATAAGGCGTCGGCACTGATCCTTGTCAACCACCGAGCACAATAATTCCACAGTACGAGCCGGAGAGGCAGACACCGAGTATCCCGGCCTCGCAGCCTGTGCTAATAATTCAATTAGTTGCAAACTCTGGTGGTTGCCAGTGGTGGCCACAGTCCGCACAGAAGTTTCTCTCCTGCAGCTTGCAGTGGAGGCAGCCTGCGATTTGGGCTCGGTTCAATAATCAAAATGCCGTCGGCCAAATATCGCACCAGTGCATAAATTGCCGGGCCGAACTGGTCTGGTCTGGGTATTCGTTTGCTTCCTCGGACGCGGCTTCGGAGGCTGCTGTGGCTCTCCTGGCATGGGGTCGGTCCAGCGATATGGGACAATGTGCTGTGTGCGCTTTATGTAATTGCTCTCGGCTTATTGTGCCATAAATACAATTGAAATGGGCCAGGCCGGAGAGTGCCAGCCAAATGTGCGAATTAAATGAGACCATAAACAGTTGGTAAAGAGTTTTCATAAATTTTAAAATGTAAGCTAATGGAGTTTTAAATAATAATAGCAAAGAGGCAGAACAGAGTTTGCTTTAAAGTTCAAGACATCGTTCCATATATACAATTGGTATCAGCTGAAGGCCTCTAGTAACTTCTTGAAGATAGGACTGCCCAAATTGCAGACTCAATCCATCCCATAATCCCCATCGCAAACATCTTCAATAGATTACTTTTATAATCACCCCGCCCAACTCTCTCTCTGTAAACACCAAACTACCCAGGAAATCCCCGAGTTAAGAGCAAGTAATTGTGGTATAAATAAGAGTGCCACGGAGTCGGGAAGAATCAACATATCAAGATACAAGGCGAGGGCTGTTGTTGTTGGCACATGTAAATTGTGAAATGGTAAATAATCGTAAATAACGCAAATATCGCCTCCAAGGCGGCGACAAAGGGAGCAGGCTGCGTGGCTTCCACCTCTCCAGGTGGATCGCTGCCGTGCGCTCTGAGTTATTTATCCACTCACACTCGGTGTAATCCCATAAGCCGGCGATGGATTCACTCGCAGCCAGCAAATCAGTAGCTGGGAAATGACTGAGCCGCCGCGGGCTGTACTGCCAACCAGATACAGCCAGCCATCCAGTCAGCCAACTCCCTCCCGGCCAGAAGCTTGTAGTCGTTAGACTCTAACAGATTTATAGAG
Source organism: Drosophila pectinifera (assembly GCA_008042775.1). Classification (NCBI taxonomy): domain Eukaryota; kingdom Metazoa; phylum Arthropoda; class Insecta; order Diptera; family Drosophilidae; genus Drosophila; species Drosophila pectinifera. The sequence goes on along the minus strand of VNKC01001270.1, from coordinate 4,184 downwards.
CACCCAGGCACACCGCTGCCTTCGCGACTCCTCCGCCGCATGCAAAGTGAATTTATTGAGTTAAAATGCAAATTTCCCAGCCATCGGAGCGAGGGGAGAATAAGAAACGATTTTACAAAAATTTCCAGCATAACACGATGCGTATTTCAGTTTCTTGCCTTGACAGATTGCCCTCTGGAGCGGCCCAGAAGGGGAGCGGCAGTCGAGTGACGAAGGCGCGTACTATTTATTTAAGCTGTCCGTACAAGTGGCTCGCAATTTGTTGAAGATTAAATGCCATCTTATGTGTTGACAATTTGTTATCCTAGGTGTGTTGGAGGGGGAGGGCCTCTGGCTGTTTTCAGGACTTGTTTTGGTATCGAATTAAAATAAATATAATAAAGTTCCGCAGCCATTAGCTTTAGATGCACAGACAGTGAGAGTGGGTTAAGCTTCCGATCTCTCTGCTTGGGTCCAAGGAGTTAAGCCAGGTAACCACACAGCCTCACCTCCACCTGACCCCAAGCCCTGCCGAAGTCTAGTCTCCGCTGGCGGACAGGAAACCCAACGAAATAATTCAAACCAGGCCTCGCTTATCTCACGCTTTATCCTCGAACAAGTGGGAAAACTTTACACTTTCGGGGGCCAAACACAAACAAAATAAAGAGCAGGCGAGTGAGCAGCATGCGAGTTGTTTAGTGCCACGAAGTACAAGTAACCTTTATTTGTTTTGTGGCAAGCCAGCTGCCAAGGATATCCGCCGCTGATAAGCCAAGCGCCAAAAAAGCCATTAAAAAGCCCCTTTGTCTTTGGGGTTGCCGGCTAAACGATGTAAACAAATGCCATGAATGCGGCCAAGAAATTAAGCGTGTCAACATCGTGGTCGCGGCTTGTTGGCTGCCAAAAATGCCAAACTTTCGTTCGGGGCGGGGGGCGGGGAATAAAGTGGCAAGCAGAAGCCGCAAATTATAATTTTAACCTTTTTGGCGCCCGAGCCGGGACCCCGGACCACATGTGTGTGTCTCCAGATAAGCGGCCTTGGCTCACGTCCTCGGCCGTCTAATAGAATTAAAATCCGAGTACGGAACTGCTCCCAGCCAAAGGTCGAGCTGGCCTTTTAATGGTTACAGCCCACCCTCAACCCCGTCCAACGTCCCGCATATGAGTGAAAATAATAATAACAGTAATTTCAATGCTCAGCCAGAGGCGTAGAGGTTGAAAATTCATATGCAAATGCTCGCTCCTGGCTGGGGAGAAGGGGTTGAAAGACCTAGAGGCAAGCCCTTTTAATTGTTCATGTGGCGAGCGGCGGCTGCTGGCCGTAAATTGAAAATAAACCATTAAGCATCTTTACTACTGCCGAAAAATAATAATAATTCAGGATTAGTCGCAGCCCGTTCCCAAGGTTAATTACGACACTTGGCCAGGTCGCTGTGGATGCTCGTGGCCAAGAGATAACGTAATCGGTTTTGCAACAATATTTTGGAAGTAACTGTGATTTATAAAGGCCAGAAAAAAATAGGTGGAGTATGAGAGGTAACGTAGAATTAAAAGCAATTTAAGTTTTTATATTACTGAACTATAATATATTTTTAATATATTTTTAAAGTAAACGTAACACAAAGTACTTAATTCAGGGAAGTGAACTATATGTGAACTATATGGGATAATTGTACAACCAAACACTTTCCATTAAAAAAGATATTTATTTACTATAAACAAATAATACATTTATTTACTGGTTATAGGTCTTACTTGCTAAGCCTGAAACTAGATCCTTTTAGCCCCGATAAAGACATCAATTAGACCATTAGCTGAGCCTACTCAACACCAACACCGCACATGACTCCTGCCCACACGCTGTTCACTCATTAGCACCTTCTTTGACTTGTAAACACTGCGGAGCAGGCTCAATCAAATTAAATGCAAATTTTGCAGCTTTCGCGTTGTACGCAATCAGCGGCGACACCCACGCCAAAGCCAACGGGCTGAGCACTCAGCTGCAACAGCAATGGCAACAGCCACAAACGGTGGCAAGTTGCTGCGACCATTTCTGGCGGTTTCAATCAGCCACATCCAGCAGCCCAGCAGCCCGGCCAATAACCAAATGGTGTGCCGACTAAGCCGCGATCCCTGCTCGGTCCCGTCTGAAATTTAGCACTTTCAGATAGTTTTTGCTGGCACCGCAAATTGTCGTCCAATGAAAGCAACAAATAAACAAAAATTGAAGACAGACGAGAGCTACCACAAACGCAAATAAAACAGTTTGGTGAAACCAGCAAAAAAATGCAAGAAATTTGAAATTGTCCCACGACATAGGTAAAAAGTGGTGGCAGTTATGTGGTTGCTGCCACTGTGGTCTTTACTGCAAAGCGAAATGTGGCAAGTGGCGCCAAGGTAGTTGAAAAGAATTTAATTTAATGGCGTTTTTTGTTAGGCAAATAATGGAATTTAAGAAAAATGTATAAAAGATATAAGTACTGAAGGAAAAATAATAATGCCAGCTTGATCTTTACCTATTAGACAGAGATCAATAATGTAAAAAGTTATGATATATATGCCTAGGGTTTGTCTTAAGGAAAAGTGGAGTTACTTTCACTTCAAGCTATATCAATTACATATTCCTTGTAGAATATACAAACAAAGTGCTCACTAATTAATGCGAACAGCAAGACTCTCCTAGGAAGACACAAATTTTAAATAATACCAACGACTCGTGAACAGGCACCGCACAAAGAGCAAAAATTATTCACGCTACATAATTAAGACAAGGCGCTGCCAAGCGAGGACGAGGGTAAAGGGTTGTGTCCTGGCAACCTCAAAGGACAACCAGATTCCAGCCCCCCACCATATCTCCATCTCCAGCTGGCTGTCGGCAAAGTGTTGTCATTTGTTTTACAGAGTTGGATTTAATTACACACAATTACCGCATTTCACAGGGCGATCCATTTACACAGCAGCGGCTGTGGCCCGGCGGCCGGCGGCTCGGCGGCTGGAAATCGATGTCGCAGGCCCGGGCAACAGGTAAGCTCCTTCCACCCACTAAAATCGGACTCCCGCTTATTAACGCCATCAGCTGCGTGGAGATTTTCAACGAGTTTTATGCAAATTGTAAGAGGAAACGCTTTCAAAGCCCGTCCAGCGGCGGAGGACCGAGTGCTGCAATCGTAAACCAAAGCTGCTCCCCGGGGTTCGCCGTAACTCCTTCCGGATGTTCCGTGTTAGCCGAGTTATTATTATTGTAAATTAATTTCTGTTCATTAGATTTTATAATGTCACAAAGTTTCCGTTCGCGCAGCTGAGCCGAAGTGGTTTTTTAGGCGGAGAGATGGGGTTATAAGTCGATATCTTAGGAGGAAACTGACACAGACTGAGTTGGGAAACTTATCAAGGAACAGCTTACTTATATTCAACTTAACTATTCCTATTATTGTTTGCCAGTACTTGGGTAATTTCTTTATATTTTATTTTACTTTTAGTAGGCTTTTCAGGCTTTTCAGACCTAAAACTAATATCATGTGTCGACTCTGTTAGGGCTGCACATGCAGATACGTTACGAGCGTGCATATGTGCGCAGGACAGCGGTAAATAATCCTTTTTGAAATGGCGCACAAAGCCAAATTAATTAATGTGCCACACAGCCGGAATTTATGGCTTGAACAGACAGCGCCGACCCAACATCATGGGGCTGGGGGCACACAGATGTTACAGGTGATGCCGGAAAAGATGGGGATGAGGCGTTGCGGGGGCTGTGAGCTCATAATTACAGCCAGCATGGGGAGTGGAGTCCACAAATCGATGCTATTGAAACTTTCAGGCCGGGAACAGTGTTTTTGCATATTTCAGTTGGTAAGTTGTGGCCCGGAGTTGGCTTCTAATTGAAAGTACACACCGATGGGCGGCCATTATGAACTCGAACTCATTGATTCCGCAGCGATAAAAGAGTAGGAATTATGAAAATGAAAATGTTTATTATTATCGTTGGCGGCGCACACGGACTCCTGTCGGCCGAGATGACAAAGCATAATAAATTGCCCGATTTTGCTCCGGTCTGGCCTGGCATTTGCACTCGCTCAGCTCCCCGGTCCTGCCCCCTGGCCCTGGCCGCAGTGCAGTGTTTTAATGAATTTTTAATTAGTAGCAATTAATATGGTAATTTGTACAGTTCCAATCGCTGACACTTCCATTTCGGGCTGCTATTCCGA